>OZ026839.1:4476581-4514555 GCA_964023205.1 Lutraria lutraria | reverse complement strand
TGTACACACAAGTCAAGGGAACCAGTTTACCAACCAGTACTTACCAGATTTCTTGTTGCCCACCATCTGTAAGCACGAACATGACTTTGTGTAAGTAAGATCGAGACAGTAGACCCGTATCCTATGGATGCTTGCAGTCAAACAACCGGAATAATGGCGGCTCTAAAAGATCATAAATAACCGTTCAAGCGATTTAAACTAAGCTGTTTATAATGTCTAATAAGTATCTATTATAATACATGTGAGCGTATATAATATCTTGATATAGTGATATAAAATCAATTGTATCAATCCAAGTATGTAATAATTTACCCCAAACTATGTTGAAATTATTCGATAGACCCGAGCTATGATAGTAGATGTTTATCAACAAGTCTTCTTATTGTTTTCAAAATATTTATGTATCCCTTCATACTCCCAACTGTTAGATGAAATCTCCATCATATTGAATGTCACAGGATTGTTTCATGCATGCTTATACGTAGCCCCTTCAAAACTAAAGAGTTTATTTCCGGTTTGTATGACCTACACATCTTAACATCTACTTTCATCCACTTCAAATATAGAATACAGCTTTTATCAGCGTCGAACACTAAGATGTAGATTTAAGATACGTACATGTGACTATAACATACAATGGTAGCTTTTCTTGCCGACGTATAGCATTGTTTTATAGATCTCACTTCATCAGGAACTAAGGACTGAGACGATGTCGAACTCTATGGTAAATAAAACTAATTTTTAATCTTTTAAAACTCACTTTCTTGGATGTGCTTTTTTGCTTTCGTTGTGTTGTGTGTTCTTAAGTTTAGTTCTAACAAATGACCTCACTTCTCGCACTACAGGCAAAAGGAAACTGTATTGTTTTACATTAAGTTGTCACTTCCCATTCGAAACATTCGAAAAGGGAAACTCTACGCGCCTCATATAACCGGTCGCTTAGTTTATTAGGAAATCATAAATTACAAATATGAGTTCGCAGGATGCCAGTTAATCTTAATGTTTCCTTTATAAGACAAGTTTTTTTGCTAAATATTTCCTACATCATTGACAACCGGTAATTATATCTATTGTTGATATATAAGTGCTGTATTATTTTATTTTTCCGCGGCCATTATCCGTATAACTCAAGCTAAAGACTCAACTATACTCATGTATAACTAAAAAAACAATTTGGTCGTGCAGAAATTTCTTTGCATTTCGTTTTAATTTATAAAACAATAATGTTTATTCATATCTTTTGGATTAAAAATACGAAATTACAGAGGAGGACTCGTATGTTGTATTTAAATACTTTTTTTAAAATGTGTAAAATTGTTCATTTTATGTTGTGAATACAATGCAGTTGTAAATATTTCAAAAGAACTTTTTACGTCAGAAGCATGTATATCAATTTCTACTTTTGTGTCGGTCCGTGAAACAATGAGACAATGGTACGAAACTTTGAGATTTTCTAAATCGTGCTTAATTCATTAGTCATAATAATTGTTATTGTCACTTACCTCACACGAATGTATCAATTGTAGACTACGCATACATTATGTGATGGGTTCTTAACTTCCCTATTTAGCGCAAACCATAACCTGTTGTGAAATCACTAGCGTATACTTGGTGAACTTTTATAATTGCTTAGAATTATTCTTGTATCTTACGTCATTTTACACTGTGTCTGTTGTTCTAAATCATTAAGTCATCTTGCGCATGCATTGTGTATTTTTTAATTAAAGAACCTTCTATTACAGTCGTCAATGGAGTGGTTTAACAAACAAAACGTTACAACTTTCAACTTTACTTTATTTTAACCATAATCATATAAATGAAACAATGGTATACAAATATACAGCATACAAACAATGTACATGACGGTGAGAAAAAGTGAGAAAGATATTTTCAGTAGGTTATAAAGGTTAGGTTTGGGGAAGTATATCAGTCGTTAGGAGTACAAAAAAAAGAAACTTATCAATTTGAACAAACATAACGTTACAAAGTTAACATTTTGTATGACATAAAATAAATGATTTTAGACTTTTAATTATGGTCAAAACATGTTTAAAAAGATGGTGAGATTTTAGCGACTGTCTTACTAGTATGTTATTTAGCAAGTAGAGAAAAATATCTAATGATGCGGTTTTACTAAATGTCTCTTGTTATTTGGTTTGGTGCTATAAAGAGTTCCAGAAAATTTATATTGTTTGCAAGATTGTTAAAAAAATTAACTAAATATGCCAATAAAACAACACAGAGAATTGTTTATGTCACGTGCTTTGTTAACAAGTCAAGTACAATGAATGTATATGTACTATTCAACAAAACCTGGTCTTGACCATCCCGCGTTCAAGAAGAAATGTCGATTTTTTCCACAATCATTTGTATTTAGATATATTGCTTTGCATTTTGGATAAACATATGATATGTATATCACAGGAACGAGTTATAAGTGTACAAATTGCTACCATAGTTAAAATAAATGTTAAAAATGACACCCGGTATTTAAGTGTCGCAGTAACACTTATGACGTATTTTGCACTTGTGGTTCGGCTGTTAGAGTTTGTGCTGATAAGAAACACTAATGAATTATAATTCACCGCAATATGCACAGAATGTCATTATGTTTTGATCTAGGATCAACTTAAGTTAATAAAATAAGTTGTTGCCGGAATATATTCTACTAAACAATGTGTGATTCTAGACACATGTATAATGAAAGTAAACCAACAAAGATGCAGACACTGTTCCCTTCTCTGAGGCCCAAATCAACCTTTAAAACTCCTTTTCTAAAAAAATGACATCCGGTATTTTTTCATATGAAAAACCATAAGTGGCACAAACTTTTAATATCTTTATTCTTTAAACTGTTATCGAGAAGCCGAAATTCTTCGAAAACTTCTTCCGTAAAAACTAGATTTTGACTTAGATAAAGTGCACTAATATGTTTTAAAAGAACGATTTGATTGACTAATAACATAAAAAAACGCTTTTACATATCATAAAAACAGCAGCCTCTAATAATTAGATATATACACATTTCAGGTGACCACGTCCTCTTTAGGTGATAACAGTATTGATGCTGAATCCGAAGAGGCTGCCTCTAAAATCACACAGCAATATCATGAGTCGGAGAACATTACTGAAACGCAAAGTTCCAATGTCTTGGAACCTGATTTTGACAAAACACATACCGCGAGTCCGTCCGGTGTTCAAAGGCACGAGAATTATGACCAAGTTGTGGATAGTACTTCGATGGACGAGTTACAGGCCAACTTCGGCAGCGAACCTGCACAAGTTAATGAAACGTGTCATGTGGAAATGATTAATGAAGCCGAACCAGCATGCTTGGATGTAAACACAACTGTTATTGTGGCAGAAGACCACAATTGCGACACAGGAGAAGAAGACATAGCCATTGTAAACATACATCATTCAAAATCTACCGATGATGAGATAGATGACAATTCAAACCAGACTAAAGAAGGGTCTATAACCGCAGAGGTGACTTGTGAGGTAGCGGGGACTGAATGTAATATACCTGAAAGCGAAAGTGAATGTCAAGATGTTGTCGCCGATGAACCATCGAGTAACAACAATACATCTAAGCAAAGTCCAGCAGACACTAGCCATTCCCCATCATATCCACAAGACTACACTTTCGAAGTCAACCCTGGTCCTGTCTGTTCTTCATATTCACACAGTCAAGCTAGCATACCAGAGGACGGAAGTGTTATACAAATTTACCATGAGCCACCACCGGCTTATTCACAAACAGGGTACCAGCAGGTGAACCAAGAACAGAAATCTACTATTCAGGTACCAGCTACCCCTGGAAATATTCCTACTGTCGTTATGCCAGACCAAAGAACCGCGACGGAGCCATATCGTTCAAACTCGGTCAAATCTGAATCAAGTGACCTTGCTGCTCAAGGTCAACAGCAACAAACATCGTCTTGGAGTTATTACCCTCCATCTACTTCAGAAACAGGAGGTGAATATCCACCGTACTCACAATACGGTGACTTTGACCGACAATATGGTGTTCCTCAAGGTTACCCCGAACATGTTGCAAGAGGACCATCAGACCCAATGCTTCCGGGGCCATCTGATGCAGACGACATGGCCGCATTTCAAGCACATCAACAATATTTGGCCAATTGTGCTAATGCTCCATATACTGGACTTCAAAAGCAGGAAGATGGACAGATAGGTCAAGGTCATTATAAAGGACAAGTTGTTATGGAACAAGGTGCATGCCAAGATAACATGACAACCGTGTCACATCGACCAATCAAAAAACAGAAGAAAGTTGTCGTTCCTGCCGGTAAGAAAAAAAACCTTACTTAATTTGACCGAGAATGTTTTTGCGAATAAGTTAAGTTCTTCAGCTTAATCGAGTTTAGTAATTTATTTATATGTTGTTTAACGGTCCATTCGACAGCTGTGGTCATTTCAGAGCCGCCCCAGAGAGAGGGGAGATAAGATACAGGAGAATCGGGCAAATGTATCCCTACTCTTTTCGAATAGATTTTCCTGGTTCTTTACTGGTGATATATCGTGCCCAGTGTAAAGCAACGATACACGACTCACCCCTTGTCCTGTGATTTTCTAGACACAGTTAGTTCTTGACTCGGAAGTTGGGACGAGGACACTGAGAAATTCGAAAGACCTTGTTCGATGATGAGTGTAATGCTAGCATATGACTTAATACTAACAACATGTGATCATTTATTGTATATTTTAATTGATTGTCACCACCATGTAACAAAGACAGACAATAACGTATTGTTACAGTTAATATAGGACTTGTTAATATACAGTGTACTTAATAAAATTATTAAGTTACCATCTATTTTAAGTATGACTGCTTACCTATGGATAGGGTTCATTTCGGCTGGTTCTTTACTCAGGCTTCTAGGAAGCAATTTCTGATGGGGGGGGGGGGGGGGGGGGTAAGTCTCGATTTTGTCTGATAATGGGGATTGGAGAAAAATATAGCCCCATTTTGATTATTATAACCTAAATTATTGCCTCCCACGGTTCTTTCACGGATATCCAAATAAAGACAGAAACCAATCGTTAGTTTGAAAGAAAATAAACATTTAATAAAATATCCACGAACATTTAATTAAATATTAACGAGTATTAATTCAAAGCACTTACACTTAGAAACGTTATATAACTGAAAAAAGTAACTTAGCAATTATGTTGAATATATTCAATTAATCGGTTGTAGATTGTATATTCACGGAGATTGAAATTAAAATATTATTCATCTTTTACAATTACGCTTATCTTGACACTTACATTATCGTAGCATTCCATTTTTTGTGGTATATACGGTAAAATCGCGATATCATGACGATCATCGTGCAAAATGGTCTTAATATTGATGTAACTTTCTTATTAAGTTAAAATGTAAACAAAAACGAAAGAAAAGTTTTCTATAAGAAAATTTCGCTATGACGTTAATATTGAAGTGGTTTGTGAATGAGGTTTTACAGTTAAACGTGTGATCAAACTATGGATTACATTATGTAAGAGATTGAAAAAATATACAATGGAAATACAATATCAGAAATTGAATCGTTAAACTCCAAATGTTCAGACGATTTTAACACAATTCAGTATACAGTGCAACCTCTCCAAAGCAACACCCTTTGGAAGAAGCCAAAAGTATGTCGTTGTTGTTGAGAGGTTGTTGCTCTAGAGAGGTTAAATTACTGGTTAAATCGTGCAGTGGGAAAATATCATGCTGTTGTTGAATCGAGGTTATTGCTCAAGAGAGGGCCGCTGTGGAGAGGTTGTTCTGTACATGTAAATATCTATTAAAGTAGCCAATCAGTTATTATATTATTTTTCTTTTAAAAATAGTATGACATCTTGGGAAATAAGTATACTACATTTGAATCAAATGGATTCATTCATTTATATAACATAGACACATTTATATGTTTACTTATGTAAGAATCACAAACAACATGTATATATTATTAAGATTTTAATTTAGTATCTAATTTAAAATACCTCTTCAGGGCGGCCATTTCTCGAGCAACAACCTTCTTTCAACAACAGCAGATCGTTCCCAACTGTAACTATCAATTTAACCTCTCTAGAGCAACAACCTCTCAACAGCAACACAGTTTTACTTATCCTAAAGGGTATTGTATTGGAGATATTGCATCAATTGTAGTACTTTAAATCGGCACAATTAATCAACATCATGTACATGTATATGTAATGGTGTTTAACTCCCCATCCCAACTACCGAGCCAAGTAGGTACTGTGTTAAGAAAATCACAGGAAAAAAAGGGGCCAGGCGTGTATTGGTACTTTACACCGGGCACGATAAGGAATCAGGAAAAACTATTCGAAAAGAGTAGAGATACAAAAGCCAGAGTCCGTATTCACAAAGCATCTCAGGATTTTCTTTAACTTAAGTCGAAATTTTTACTTAAGTGTAAATTTTGTTCATGGTAAAAGTTTGTAAACCAGTCATCAAAAGTGTGAAAATGAATTATCATTTTCATAATTGGCATCTTTAGAACTAAGATAAAATCATATTATTGTGATTTCCTCCTTCATATTAGTACAAAAGAGTAAAGAAAAAAGTCGAATTTAAGGAAAAATATAACTTAAGTTAAAAAATTACTTAAGATGCTTTGTGAATACGGACCCAGGTTCTCCTGTAAATTATCTCCCCTCTTTACTGAACGGCTCTTAAATGAACATAATGGTCAAATGGACCGTCAAACAACAGATAAATCAATAAATGCCATGGTGTGTAAGTTTTCATCTATAGTATGATTAAAGTCTATTTGCAGTGTAGTAAAACATCTTTGTTGCTGATCATATGATTAACACTTGGAGACCCATCCAAGCACTTGTAGGCTCACAAATATACTCATTTATTCTCCGTTACTGTGTTATCACCCGGAAATGATTTAACATACATCTTCATTTGTAACGATTAATACAAAAGAGAAAATGCATACTATGTATTCAGCAAAAAGTTGGGGACTACTTGATACAGTGTTAATATTTGATTGTTATAGTTAAGTGGTTTTTAGTTTGGAGTGGATGCTAAATGTTTTACTGTATTTCATTTTGGCTTCGGAGGGAAAACGATTGTACTTGGTTAGGTTGTGTGTGATCACTGGATGTGAATTTAACAACTTAAACCCTGTAAAACCCCGGGCCCCTACGGTCCTATTATGAGACATGGTTTAATCTTTGAATTCTAGACATCATTATAAACAGTTAGATGCCTTCATTCACCCAACCGTGAAATAAAAAGAGAAGCAACTTAGTAAACACGATTAACTGCTTTTCATATACCGTACAACCTCTCCAGAGCGGCCCTCTCTTGAGCAATTACCTCCCCACAATAACACCTTGATTAATTCCCCACTTCACAATTTAACTACCAATTTTATCTTCTAGAGCAACAGCCTCTCAATAACAACATACCTTAATTTGTTTCTACCAAAGGGTGTTGCTTTGAAGAGGTTATACTGTAGTATATGACATACTAGTCTGGTTTTAATAACAATATCCTGGTTCGTTTGAAACTTTATCTTGCTTCAATTGTCACTTAGTCGAGTATTTATATACTTACCAGCCAAATAATCAAAATCCGGGTAGTTAAGAAATCAGACATCGATAATTTGACATATTATAATTATATACAGTAAATCCCATGAATCCGGACTCCCTGAAAACCGGACTCCCTGAAAACCGGAATTCCCTGATAATCGGACGATTTTGTAAGTCCCCTTCTTCGGAATTATTAAGAAACCCGGACTTTTGTCCAAGCATGGAAGGGTTCAGATTTTTAGGGGTTTATTGTTGTCATTCATAAGTTAAAGGTCACCTTTGAATAAAAGCCACCATGTGTGCATTGGTCGCAATATGCCACAAAATTTTACATATTATACCAAACACTACTATGAAAGCTAATAGTTTTCCATAAAGCCGGCATTTCTTCTTTCCGTATTAATGGCCTTTGGTCATGAATATGATTATTGTGAAGAATCTGTCGCAAGTTTACTGAAATTTAATTTAGTCATTACACTATGTACAGTACAACCTCTACAGGGCAGCCCTCTGTTGAGCACCCTCCCCCCTGCAACAACAGCATGATTGTTCACACTGTACGATTTTGCTATGAATTAACTTGTCTAGAGCAACAACCTCTAAACAACAATATAATTTTGCTACGCCCAAAGGGTGTTGCTTTGGAGAGGTTGCACTATATATACTAAAACTCATTTCATTAAAATTCGAAAGAGAGTCATTCTGAAAAAAACCCCTTAAAATCAATACAGCGTTAATCTGATTAATACACGTTGTTGCTGAATATTGCGTTTCAAAGTCTACTAAATTACCACGTTAATTACATAACACGTATGTGAGTATGTTAACATGTTTGTTGCGCATATAAAGAGCTTCAACGTTATTTATTGTATTGCCTCTAACCAGAATAACTATTTATTTATCTCAGATTTTTTGTTGTCAAAGAAATATCGAAGCATTATTATACTTCTCGAGGGATTTACACGGCACTTGTATTTCAGTTATTCGGTCCAGGGCCTGTCTATGAATAATGGTATCGATTAACAATTATAACAGGGAGATGTTTTTTTAAGAAAGGGGTTACAATGCGTTACTAATGTTCTTATAGGGAGCTACATCACCAGGTTAAAAAACATAAACAAAACTGGTTGGTCAAGCGTAAAACTTTTATATCAATATTCAAAGTGAGTGGTTTGATCTATTGCGCGCGCATCATGGTAGTCACGTGATTCTCAGTGTATCACACATTTACGAACTGGTGCCGACTGAAGCCTAATTACACATCAGATAACATTGGCCATGATTAGATTATGGCAACAGATAACATTTTATAACAATAATTTCGCCAATTTGATTTACAACGTGTGTAGTCTTTGTGGTTTGGTTCGGTTGACAAAACAACATCTCCTCGACATGCGTGCATAATTACCTTATTTAAACTAACGCCCCATAACACCGCGTTGCGATTACATCAAAAGTGAATACGTGATTTTCGGTCATAGTATTTGAGTTATGTATCAGTTCCAAGCAATAATTTATTCATAACGTAATTAACAACAGTCACCATAATAGTTATGATGGTGTTAATTTGAAGTCAACATTTTCAATATTGTACTCTCACTCATTCTTGTATGATTCATTAGTTTATTTCGCGATCATTTTGATTAGAGCGTATGCGTATAGTTGACAATGTTATTCACCAGTAATACTCCTAGTTAGCTACCCACACCAACCTGTCCCCCCGTATACCATTATCACGTAAATCAAAAGTCGGAATTAATGTCTATACCATTTATTCAAAGCTTATCCGCATATACTCTTTACCTTTGGCAATTTACTTAGCTTAATTATAAAGAAAATATGGCCTAGACGAACACAAAGCATGTTATAATATAAAATGGACGAAAACACTATTTAACAAAAGTGTTGTCTACAGAACAATAATACATGTACATGGGCTCAGTGAGCGAGCCCTTACATCAATGGTCTAATAAATACACATCTTTCTTTTTAATTATAGATCCAATGAGATGGACGGCACATCATGTCAAAGAATGGGTCGAATGGGCTCTCGGGGAGTATAACCTGTACAACGTTGTGGATTTGGAGAAATTCCCTAGCATTAACGGGAGAGAACTCTGCAATATGTCACGTGAAGAGTTTTCTAAATGTGTTGGACAGTATGACGCAGCTGATAAACTTCTACAGCATCTCGAGTACCTCAATCATTGTAAGAAATTTTTCGTTGAATACTAGTATATAATATACATAACATATAGCTCTGTGGGTAACAGTAAAAATATCAGCCTGATGAAAGTACTGTTACCCAAGGCCGAAAGCTATGTGTTATTTATTTTATTACCCCAAACTTTTTTCAAGAAAATACTTTACTATCACCTATGTGACAGTAAAAAATGTTCAGTCACGTGGTACCATGAATGTAACAGTAAAAACGTTACCTGTTTGCCTATGGGAAATTAACATCACGAAAAAAGTGAGGGGTAATAATATATATTGAAGTCACAGTCCACGGCTGGGTCCAGTGGTTAGTGCACTGGATTTTGTGATTCTCGGTCACGACAGGTCATACGTCCCTTCTATGAAAGTTTGACAACAATGCCGATTTCCTCCATATGTGCAGAAGGTGCCGGTTCCTTGTGGAAGGGTAAATTAGTACTGGTTAGATAAAATATCGTCCAGGAAACCGTGTTAGGTGAATCAGCCGCTGTAATTTATAACTGAAAAATTGTTCAAAAACCGCGTTCGACCATAATAAAGAGTCACAAATTAAAATAACAATCAAATACATCGTTTCTGGTTTTTTTTAATGAAATGAGCCACTTCTTCTGTATTTCCTTCACAAGTATTTCAAAATGCAGTCAAAATGATGACACATTAGTGTACGTTTAATTTGTATTTTGTATCACCCACAGCATTTAAAGTCGGAAATGAAAGCTCTTCGCAACCCTCCCCCGACCCTGGGGCTTCATTCAGCCAAGATAGCAGCAGTTCTGCCAAATCAGGTCAGCCAATTCCTTATATCCTTGGGAATGTATGTCACAGTTACTCACTCTGAAATCTTCTTGAATGAAATTAGCATGTACTTCCTTCTAACGTTTGATAACTAAGTATACGATAAAAGCACTGTCACCGGACCCCTCCCGGACAGGACAAAAGTCCGGTTTTCTGAGAATTCCGATTTTCACGGGGTCGGATTTCGATGGTTTATCTTACTATGTAAAACTGATAATCAATCAACAGAAATAAATTAAAATAATGGAAAATGATAACCATCTGTAAAAACGGATAAACAAGTCTTGGAAAATATAGCTTACATATTGATCTGATACCTTAAAGGAAGACGCCAAATTTGCTTTGATATTAATTTCGAAGAGTTTTTTCCGCATTTGATAACTATAGACAAACTCCGTCTCCAACCCCTCAATGTGTGAATATTATCGCTATGTGAAAATGTTCAGAAAATTAAACGTGTGAAAATGTAGACAAAAACAATTACTAACTTCGTCAATACGGACACAATCAGCTATGTGTGGGCTACTCTTTGAACCTTAGAATCGCCGGAAACCGTTAAACATAAATTCAATAACGGGTCCTTTAACCACTAAGAGGACGGCGTAATCAGATTGTATAAAATGCAAATATGCTTAAATATTCTCGATGGTCATTATAAGTGGATAATGCTAAGATGTAACTTTTTTCCCATACTTGATACATTAATCCCCCGTCTTTGTCGCCTTTTTCTTTTGCGCCGCGGAAACACCGCCGATTTTTTACCTAACCACTGTGGTTTAAGAGATTCGGCCAAGGGAGTTAAATAGATAAAAGATTTAATTATTTGAACAGTTTAAGTAAAGTGAAACTTTTTTTTGTTCAATTTTGTATTTATATAGAATTTCTTGTATTTGTTGTAATTGTATCCAGCCAGTGATATCGTTGTTTATATTTGTATAAGGCTGTTAAAACAAACATATCGCTCTGACTGTCCAGAGAGCAAGGTGTTTATTTTTTGTTATGACGGTAAACATCTCGTACATTGTCCAGTAGTCTGTGTTTATCTCGGAGAGTAGAACTCTGTCAGTTTCTCACAGATTTGTCTCAAACGGAGTTTGTCCCCGGAAGAGCGGGAAATTAACGCTACTGTCGATCGGAAATAAATCGAAATTGCAATAAATTGACAGTTCCTTGAAGTTTACCGACCGGTCCGTCCAAGCGCCTTAAATACATTGAATTATGTGTCAAAGACATTGTTAAATCTTTACAATAAAACTTTGCAGGTAAATTCTAATTTAAATCAAGAAATGTGAACGCGATAATTGATTTGAACTTATTCTTAAAAAATCAACAGAACACGCAACTAATGTGTTTACTTTAGTTCACGTAACATAATTTCAGTACGAAAATCACAATTAAAAATATTTGGTATTTACGCGGGAGTTTTTAGTCTGTGACATTTAAGAAACAAACTTGGTGCGAGGAATGATAATTAACATAATAAATAACTTTTATACGTACGACATTACGTCACTAATTTGTACCCAAATAAAAACTATACATGAATGGGCCCCTTACTTTTACTGACGGCCTAACATATCAGCCAATCTATAAAACATCCATTATTTTTATAATTATTATAAATAAAATATTTTTGTACATCGCTTAAATATGTGAAAGTAATGTACAAACATGTACATGCATTTTAATTAAATGAAGGTCATTTTGAATGCGTCCGCCAAATTTAGACATCACGTTTTTTAGTGTTAGCTCAAACAGGCGACCTTAGCCATTTTTTTATATTCCGTTATCATTATCCGTCCTCCTTAATCAATATCCTTGCGTCAACGAATGACATTCTAGATGGAAAAAAATATTTATTAAATCATGAGAAATTGTGTACATAAATTCCTTAAAAACTGCGCTAAAAATTGAAAAATCATTAAACCAGACGGCAATTATTATGTGTACAGATATCAGTCGAGAATAATATACCCGCCGACATTTTGCAGCGCAATATATACATGATAAACAATGCATGAAATCTACATGCTATCTTGCGTTCAACATTTCGCCATGAATCACGCAAAATTGACTTTAACGGTGATTTGTAACATCCGCCATTTTCCGTCCCATAGTTCCACATCTTCCGGATTCCGAGCAAATTTCCGGTGCGACAAACCTCATTTCCGGTGCTCTGAAGAGCTTCCATTGAACGAAGTAAAACATTTTGCTTGTTTTTTCACGAACTTTTATACTTTATATCGATCAAACTTGCGGAAAAGCAAATTCTGAGCTTTGCTATAAGTGACAAAATTTACCAATCAACAAGATTATGGTTTTTTTTCCTGACAACGACTGTTAGACTCAGTCGATTTGGTCTCTCATGCGATAGTCGGCGTTTGTGGTGATAGCTAGGTACCAGTTTTAAAGCAAACTTCGATAAAAAATGGATTTACGATTTGTTATATTATTTTACAAAGTATTTAAGTAAATCACTCTTCGTCTCGAAGGTTGAGAAAAAGGGGCGTCGACGTTTGAACCGCATTCCCCCAAATTTCGGCAAAACAAACAAACGCGTCTCATAAAAAGCTGCGATATCACAATGCTGGGCGAATATTGATCACACAGTAAATGACTTCTCGAGTAAATATTGGTTGATGGAAACGACTTCCTGCCCGCTGATTGGATAGCTCTTTGCGCGCGACAGCATGCATACAACTCTCACGAATATGCCTTTCTTCTAAGTAATGATAAGAACTAGACATTTTATCGTCTGTCACGACTCGTGGTCACTGATTGAAGTTAACAAAAATCTGAGATTGAAATAATAAACAATTTAATGAAGAAATTAACAAAATGTGTGCTTGATATAATTATTAAAACGACTTGACTTCTACGCTTGAACTCGGGTGATGTACGTATGAATATTAGGGGGCAGTGTCAGTACTCAGATATTTTACGTGAAACATAAGGTGTCAGATTTCAGAATGTAACAGCGAGTGAATTAATTTCTTTATATCTTCATCCTTGTATTCTTCAATCAGTTTCTTTACGGACACGATGACAATGAAGTTTTACGAACGGAAGTTTGACGACTCTATGCACATGCATGCGCTTTCTCCTTCCGACTATCTTCGGCAATGTTCGTATGCTGCCGGATTTCCTGGCTTGATGTTACCTGGTAAGTGAAATGCCGTATTCAGTGTTTCTTATTTTTGATTTCTGTGTTAAATCTGTGAAGTAATCTTTTTAATTAATACACAATATTCGTTATGTTATATATTTTAGAACTTTGAAAGAGATACTTCTGATTTTTTTATATATATGTATATGTCTTATTAAACCTATGTGTAGCTATTGCAAGTTACTTATACATGTATATGTAATAGTTATTGTTTGTTATCTCATTGTATAATAATTTCACGTAGCGTATGTAACTTGGTTAAGATTCTTTGCAAATCTCTTTCTTTTCTACCTTCATATGCCTATGTCTCAAACGTGTTCCTTTCTTTTTCATCTCAGTGAGATTTTGAACAAATCTCATTCTGTATTATAATCATATAAATAGTGCTTTGAGATCTTAGTCGTATTTAGTGAATATGCTTTATTCCTAATTAGTAGCATCTACATAATACTATGATTTATATGTCTGGACAACCACTGAAACCATTTCTTGAAAGTGTTCATGTATCTTATTGTAGCCATACAGATAGATATTTTATTACTAGTATTATATGTAACATAAAAATACAGTACTTCATTACATACTCATACGATATATGCAACACATGACTGTATACAAAACGACTAAACACAGAGCAAATGATAGATTTCGAATAATTCCAAGAACGAATGTTTGCATGTATATTATTAATGTTTCCTTGAAACAACCTGTGATGTAGATAAAAATCATGGAAAATGTTATCTTTTAATCGTGTGAAGTATATTTCTATAATTTCGTTGTTTGTGTATTGTTTACTTACAGTACTAGTCTTGGAATACCAAAAGTCTACATGTATTATACAGAGTCAATTTTTATTTATCTTATGTCTGACTTTAATGTTTCTTTACGTGTTCATTCTCGAATTTCTCAGTTTATTCAATAAGCATGTTAATTAGGAGACATCAATGTATAATATCCATAAAAGTGAACTTATTTTCCATATCAGCTGAATGCTACTCAAAGGTTTTATTGTCTTATTATCGTAAATTCTTATAGATAGCTACCTGACATAATTGAATTTATTTACTACACGTTTTGAAAATTGTGTAAGAGTTATTGCCCTTGTTGAAAAATGGAAACATATAAGTTTCTGAAAATATTTTACTGTGATCTGTATTTTTCTTTATTAAATTATATTTTGCATATTTTAACCATTGGCGTGATTTTTCATTGAAATGTATAAATTTTATATCATTAAAATCATTAAATATTCGAAAGATTGGCTGCTTCCACAGGCTTCAGTGTAAATTTTAAGGTACAATAATTCAATGGATTATCATCATTTTTTAAAAATATGGTAATCATACTCAATCATGGAAACCTACAAAATTACAAAGGTTGCCAAATACCTGTCCATTCCATTTTGATATACTAATTTTGGACATCATGGGCATAAAATCGCTACAAAATCATGTTGTATATTCTAAACATGTTCATGTCCATTGTAAGATTATTTCAAACATGTAAGTAAATTATTCTCAAGACTTATTATCTCGAACCGAACAGAACTAAAACTGTATGTTTAGTATGTTTAAATATTATGTATTATTACAGAGGCTGGATTTAGCAAGTCGTGGTCTCCACAGCAAAGTTCACCACCAGGTAAGGCTGATTTAGAAATATAAAAAACCTTCTTCTACCCTTAAGGTTCTACTTTTCGATTTTAGATACAAATTATCCGTTTTTAAAATTTATTTAATTCCGAGTTTTCTCTTAGTGTGAGGTTTTTCTCCGATGTGTTCAGTAAATACTGAACAAGCCCTCGAGTTCAAACGCGTGTTAAGTGAATACCATTTTGATAAGTTATATTTGTTACGTGAGAAAAAGTAACATTTTTCGTTGCATTATCAGCTTGACCTTCCATCTCTTTGAGTGAAAGATGGAGTGGTGTTTAGTTTTATAACCACAGGATCTGGTTTCTTGTGATGTAACTGGCCCTTGAGATAGTAAGAAAATTACGGAGAAAAAAATGTAGTAATGTTTTAGTGAATTTTTTTATCATGTTGTATATTGTATTTCATCTTTCCTCATACATTTCCCCCCCAAATTAATCCACTCTTTATTTTTTTAATTTACCAGTAAAACAGAAAATACAGAGTTGATTATTTATGTAACCCGAAGAAAAAACAAGACTGTTGAATTTAATAAGGGACAGATTTCCATCAGATGATTAGGAAATACGTCAATGAAATATTTTTAGCTAGCCATTTTAGTCGAGTTTGTATTCAACTAGTACTTAGAACGCATCATATGCTGTAGTTAAGATTTTTTAAAAATGTCACTTAAAACGATGCGAAAATAATGTTATATTAAACTGTACACATTATTCATTCAAATTCTAAATCAGTTATAAATATATATATTATTGAATCTTATTTAATTTTTGTTGATTAATAATGTTTTGTTTTGTAGCATAATCATTGTACAACACCAGACAAAAATAAAACTAAAGTATCTACAAATGCATTTAACGCATAAAAATCTGTCAAATATTTAGTAATCCTACAACCTAATATTTTGTCATCAACTAAATCAACAATTTGATTTTTTTTTCAAATCTTTGCCGCACGTTTGTTCGGATCTGTTAATATTCCCCTCGACTGATATTAATAAGATAAAGATGTCGCTATGGATGATTTAAGGCTCTTTGTGCCACCTTGTCACATATATTTTCAGTAATCGACAGAACACCCAAATTTTATGTCAATTTTAATTAAATTATTTGGTTAAATAATAATGACTTTCAATGACTGTTCGGCATTTGATATTATTTACGCGGTAACGCAAGTCATTTGTTGGATAGAAGCGTTTTTTTTCACGGTGTGTTTAACAATGAAGGGTACAAGTTTGAAATGCTCGGTTAGTGATTACCAATTAGATCGCTATAAGATATTATTATTATAATTCAAAAGTGTTGAACGATTTCAATTGCTGTCGTCGGTAATGATCCTTTGTGAAGATAACATCAGTAAATAGACTTAAACCACCTTGGGGGGGGGGGGGGTATATCGTACCAAACTTGAAGAAATATTTTTATTCTGAGATGGAAATTTATTTATTTGAAATACCGATATTTTTAAAAGACATACATGTATTTATTAATGTCACATATTCCATAAAAAATAGGAATTTTATATTTATTCTTTTTTTTTTCAATATTAACCAAACATAGTGAAAACAAAATTTACTGTTCTAACTCCATGACAACGGAAACAATTAGTGAATACTGATAAATTGGCGGGAAATCGAGGATAATGAAAACATGTTATGATTGAGTTTGATATTTTGTGATAAAAGAAGTATGGTACCGAAGAATATTTTAATGGAACATTTTGTATAAGCCTAATTAAAAAAATTTGAAGTGTATTTTAATTTTTAGGGTTTTTTATACTATGATGAGTATCCCAACTATCAAATCTTATTTTTTACTATTAAGGTACGGGTGATACTGTAAATTGTAACTTTTAATAACTCCATAGTATTTGTCTTTGTCAATTAAATAGTTCCGAAAGTGCCTCATATCCTCTGCACCCTCTATCATACAGTCAGACCTGTGAATTGTTATCTACCAAATGGTATAGAAGAAATATGGCCTTAACTGGAGTATCATTAAGAACTAAATAAATGGAATATTAGTATTACATAGTATTTATATGTATAGTAGTTTGGTGTTAAAGAGTTCTCTCCCTTCACATATACTCAGACACTAGATTGACTGTATTTATTATTTTCTTGAAATGTAGACCCTCGACACAAAGGGACAAATTAAGGTCAAATAAAATGTGTTGACCTAACATATTGCAAAGCAATTAAGTAACGTAATGAATTTACTAATTTATTCCACAGGGTATGGACATCATTCAGGTATCACAGGGCTTGGTAAAGGAGGTTTCGATTCGCCACATTCATCGCAATGGAAATCCTCGCAAGGTGAGCTATACATTGTCATAAAACTCCAAAGGTTCTTGTAAGAACTATCACGGTATCATGTATTTGTTTGAAACAGTTTAATCTGACAACAGTGGAAGTACGACACGCTTATGACGTATTGGTCAGATCACGTGACGCTGAATTACGTATTTGTTCTGAAACGTTTGACCGATACTTTGTAACACATTTCAAAAGCCATCTGGCGTAGACGTAAAGAGCATTCGATGGTCAAGGAGAAATTCAATCTTTGGATGTATTGACTATGAAGTGAATGTCAGGACTAGGCTTGAAACTGTCTTTGGAAATATTCTAGCATTCACAAACCATGCACGTGTTATTCATGTCAATAACCTTCCATATCTGAGTTCCCAACTTGTCAATGTCAATACGCCAACACAGACATGATGGTCAGAGAAGCTCTTCAATCTCCTTATACAGAAAATACCGATTTTCTACCGGAATATTTTCCATTATAATCTGTTTCCGCATGACAGAAAACGAAGTAGCATGTATGATCTGTCTCCCCTGTCATTTGCCAGTCTTCGCTTAATTCATATAAAAAATCACGTGGATATTTCCTGTCGGTAAAAGTTGCTGAAATGATATCTATGATGTTATGTTATATGCATTTGTCATGTTCAGTTGTCTGTGGACTTTACGGAGCACGATTGTTCAGGTCTGGTGCGGTACAGTCAGAAGAGACTGGTATAAACCTGAAACTAACATTCTTATGAGCTCTTCAATTGTGAGGTCAAACTAATTGAGTATTACCTTAATGCACTGGTTGTTGTGTAAACTGATAGCAACAGTTAATGTGACTGAAGACACGTTTGTAGAATTATGTTCCCGGTAGATAAGAATCTTCTATGGTTGAGTTCGAGGCATCAGAAGGTTTACTAGAAACAATTTTCAAAGTGTATCCGAGAATTGAAGGGTCAGTTTTAGATATATCTACATATATATACCATTTACATGACCCAGGTCCAACATTTCAATATTTTTTGTTGAAAGTTAATATTTAATCAATTATGTTTGAATATCACAATTTATAAGTATCAGAAACCTTTAATCTTCTGATCATAGTCGTTTCAAGTTTGTATTAGGGTCCGTTATCTTTAAACATCACAGAGTATGAAAATTATACTGAAACAAAAAAGGACTAATCTTTTTTTCTATCTATTTCTTTTGCGGTGTTTATTGATTCATTTTAAGACGCTCCAACCTTTTCCTTTTTCGTTTAGATTTCTGTCTCGATGAAGTTTGGCGTCCTATAATTTTCGGCTGTAATTTACAATACTGAAACTGTCACTCTGTCAATTTTACGCTGTATTACTTTACGTCCACATTGGTCAGTAACTGGAAGAAATGGTCAATGGAGTGACGAGTGACCAATCAGGTCACGTGACCTACTGGAAACAATGCAGCTGTCCTTTTTGTGACAATCATTTAATTGATTTTTTTGTCCATCAAAAAACAATTCTGATTTCGTTAGCTACAGTTTTCACATAGACTTAAAAAATTATATGCAGAATGAAAACTGTTAATTTTTTTAAACTTTGCATGATCATAGCATATGATTACAGATACATTGGAAAAAAACTTGGAGGTCTCTGATCTCGTTTTTGAGTTATCTACTCTTGAATTTGCGTTTTTTGCTTTTTGAGATTTGATGATTTCGATCGATGGAATGCGTCAATACTTCATTGTTTTGACTTTTTTGATCTCCCGAGTTGATAAGATAAGTTTATTAATTCCTGTGCATTTACAAATACATAAGGACATTATAATTATTAAGTATAAACAGACAGTGTGACATAATCAAAATCAATTGCAAATATAATTCTCATAAATGCTAATACATACATTGCTATATTAATATAAAATAATTAACTATGCCTGTTGCACTGTAAATGGGCCAATTTTTCAAAATGTTATGTAATTCCATGTTTTTTACAAACTCATAATTTGACATGCAAATGTTTGTTGTTATTTGATTGATATAAGTATTATTCAAATGTACCTATGACAGTTTTTGGATCCTGTGACTATAAAAAAAAATACAGGCTATTTAATGCCTGAAAAAATGTCCGATTAGACGGCCTGTAATTTATCTTCATTTGTATATAAGATAAAGACTATGAGAATGGTTATTTATTTCCTGCCCAAGCAAACATCCTGAATTAAATCCGTTTACAATATGCCATTGTTTTGGATTACATGACGTCACGCGATTTTGAGTGCGAAGACATGAAGAAAGCATGTAAAAAACGTAATAATGAGGTGCATTTCGAGACCTAGATTTTTAAAAATCAGAGTGAAGAGAAACGCTTTATAGTCATTTTAAAATAGGGATTAGTACAAACGGTTTATTTTGATAAATTTGTCATTTATATTATTGCGAATTAGCAACTAAATAAATAAACTAAACCCCGGATGTTATCAACCGGCATTGGTATTATAGTCTATACGATTACAGTTCCATTAATCGCTGCATCGTACCACATACCATTTCAACTTGACCATCCTAAAATCATAATTAAAGGATTGAACGACCCCATCTCGACTTTTAAGGCTCTATTATAGACATCTAGAAGGCCAATTTCAATGTTAAGTAGTCAGCTCCAGTCGGACGCCACGTTGGTCAAGTTTGACCTATGACTTGAGACGCGAGTTACTCTCGTGGTCTATGCATTATTTTAATTTCACTGGATATTTGGCGCGTGGCGTTTTGAGTACGAATGTTTTGATTAGATCGCTAATATGCTATTATTGTTAAACAGGCGTTCTATAACAATGCTCGTCAAAGCAAATATATTAATTGTCACCGGCAGGTTTTTTGACACGGTTCCATTGAGTGCACAGCACCCCATTATTCGCAACATTTTGACAAATACCCACGTGAAAGACCTTGCATTATAAAATGTGTTTAATTGCCATGACGCCTGTCAGAACGCTAGGATTATGTTAACAATATTATTAAGATTTAGAGTTATAGATTAGTGAAATACTCAAATAGTTTTTTATACTCATACGCCACAGAAAAAGATCATACATGTATTATGATTTTGAATACTATGTTAAGGTCATTTAAAGGTTCAATAGTTTTAGCAAATGGTCAGTTTTAAGAATATTTTGCAAAATATAATTATTAAGTTTAAATAATGCCTAAAAATGATCTTTTCTGTTTATATGCTTATCCAAATGGGGCAGGTTAAAAAGTTTTTTACTCTTGAAAGCATACATGTGGAAAGGTAAAAAAGTGAGAAAGTTTGTTTCACGTTTCTCGGGCAAATAAAAAATCTTGGGTCGCGGGAAAAACTAGGACATTCCGGGTAACCCGGCAGAAACAGATAAACAAAACAAGCCCACCTGTTTTACACCTACGTTATTAAATAATTAGTTTGTGAAGTACTCTAGGTCACTTCTGACTTGGCCATGCAAAGTGTTGTAAACTAAGGGTTTTTTTAGCCTCGGTTTGGACAACAGTTACTGTTTCTGTAGAGAACCAAACACAATGTACCTGTATGCAAAGTTGGTTTTGTAACTCAGTTTACCACTATTAATTAAGTTAATATGCTTATTATGTAGCAGAAAGAGAAATTCATAGATTCGTATAGATTAAGTACTTGATAAGAAAGTTCCTGTAGAAGTCCTGAATCTGAAAATATCAGTTTTAGAAGGACGAATTAACTTTCTGTTTTTTTTTCTTTAAAAAAAATCGGAAATTGGAGTTTATGGTTCGTAAATAAACTTAAGCGACTGGTCTTAGAATGAAGTAATTCTATTGGTCAATTTTGAAATGGAATTGAAAAGAAGCCAATCATTTTCTTGGGCTTTGAAAATGATATCAGTATAGGCACAGTTTCAAAATTTCAGACAAGACGGGTGTAGTATATTTCGTTGTATCACTTCAAACACTGCGGACTTTTACGATCTTTTATGACGATGCGAAATTAACACAAAACTGACTAATGCTGGCTGCTGTCGAGTGCCACTAGTTTAGTTAAACCTTTGTTCCAATTACTATCACCACAGCTCTCTCACTCAGTTTCTGAAATTACATTTTCTTCGCTTAAATTTGATTTGCATCACTTTTATCATTTACAAATAATCGCCTCAGTGTCATACAGTTCTCTAACTAAATATCCTTCTTGACAATAGTAATCTCGTGAGATGTACAAATTATGATTGTTCATTCCGAGATTTCCTCAATACAACTTAATAAACGGATCTTAAACCGCCATTAGCTCGACATCACATCTCGTGGGTCACGCGAGAATTGAAACGAGATTACGCGGAATAACTGGTCATTTCTTTTAAGATTAATCTTTGGCATTGACGTTTTATCGCTTGATTAAACAATCTTCCTACCCGTCTATAGAGATTTTCCGGATAATAGGTATTTGAGCGAAGTCGTGTAAAATGTAATTTGCAGACTTTTTAACAGCTTTCGGATGAACAAATTCGTCTAGTGTTTTACAATATCATAATCAATATCCCGAGTTGGCATTTAGCTTTTAATAAGATCATGAAAAGTGGGCTATTATGGGATAAATGTCTTACCACGTTAAAATGCAAGATAGCGCAACGTTGCGAAGTTTCAGGCACACATGGCCATCCTATCCGTATCCTTGACAATAAATGAAAATGTCTTTGATTCAAAATAATATAATCATACAAGGTGCTAAATTGCGAACAAAATGACTCAATTGGAATTAATATATATGAGAATAGGATCTCTAGAAAAAAACATTTACATAACACCTTACCTTCTACAAAATACTAACTTCACCCAAATCCGACAACCCAACACATCATACGCATAGGGCCACACAAAAGAATGGAAGATAAAACACAGTCTCCCGGGGGGGGGGGGGGGGTATCCCCTTGTACCGGAATGTAGCGAATCTTCAGGGGATTAAACCGGTTTAAAAGGCCCAACACTTACATAAATCAATTAATGATAGACGGGTAAATGACATAGTCAGCATTGGAAGACGATAGACGTCATATAAATCCTTTCTTCTGACATATTGCATGGGTTTTGAAATACTGTGGTTTCATTTATTTTCGTTGGGCTCATTTTTGGTGGGTTTTACCGAAATTGTTATTTCGTGGGTAAATGAATTCGTAGATTTTTATATTTTTGATAAAAAGAAATTTCGCGATTTTTTTCTGTTATTTTCTTCAATAAAATAATTAACCTCGTTAGTTGAGCAACATAAATGAAACCACCACAGTAACCTGGAAAAACCTTAGGAATACTTTGATAGGACTAACAACAGTTCATAGTATTTACATGGAATTACTAATAGAAATCGTGCCACAAGGTCAAGTATGTGGGGTCAAATTTGTAATAATATTTGTATTATAATCTGATCACCGTGACAACAGTATTGAGAATATATCTTGATGTAGTGAGCACAATTATAAACAGGGAGGACAAAAAATCGAAATGTTTATCTATGAGGCGTTCATTAAACGACGAATAGAGAGAATCTGATGTAGCAGATTTTACATATTCGTTTTATTTCATTCTTATCATGTTAAGCATCAGCCCCTAAACATAGACCTGGGTTGAACTGAACGTGTGCTTGTACAGTTAATCGTCATTTAAGGGGCACATCAAGATATTCACGATCATTACAATGACCATATATTTCCGGACCAGCTTTCAACATAGTTATCTGTATTTCAACCCAAGATGGTCTTGATGAATTTTTCTTTTTGTAAACTGTTTTCCAAATAATATGCTGCATTTAGCACAGGAATTACACTAGTATTTTATTATAGTTTCAGATGCATATCACATACTTGGACCTCTGTCGGCAAAGTTTTCAAACACAGGTATGGTTATTTTATCAATATTTTAAGCTATCAACAAAGTTTATAGCTATCAAATTTATTTCGTATACTCAGTTTATATATTACAGTATCATCATGAGTTATATAAGCATACAAATAATTAAATAGACAGTTTTAGCAAAGTTACATAAATATGACATACATTCATTATCAGTTTTACGGTAATGCATGACAAGACAAAGCATAATGAAGGACGATAGTGTTTAGCAGATGTAGGACTGAAATTTTGATGCAATATTCAACGCAATCTTTCATCGATGAACTTTTGAATTTAAAACTTAAGTGATTAAACATGACTGCGAAATCAACAACATCGATCTTATCAGGACGTTTGGCCCATTGTTTATTAACAATCGATCCATGATCACAAACTCTTCAGACGGAAGTATCGTAAGTGTTGTGAACCTTCCAAATCATAGTTTGATCATGGCCACACGAGAAAGTTCGCTTTAAAATCGGTTTCAAAACGTAGAGAGCTCGTTTGTTAATTAAGAAAACTTTCAATGTTTTGGGTAACTTCCCTGACAGGGTTTTAATTTCGGCATCGTAACATTTACTCGCTACATCAAAAATGACCTTATCTTGTAACTGACCTTTTGTCTGACTTTTACAGGTGGAGGACAAATACAGTTATGGCAGTTCTTGTTAGAACTTTTGTCAGACAGTCGTAATTCTCAGATCATCTCATGGGAAGGTACCAATGGAGAATTTAAACTGTCTGACCCGGATGAAGTAGCCAGGAAATGGGGAGAGAGAAAAAGCAAACCAAATATGAATTACGACAAACTTAGTAGAGCTTTAAGATACTATTATGACAAAAACATTATGACAAAAGTGCACGGGAAGCGTTATGCATACAAATTTGACTTTGCCGGACTATCGCAAGCAGTACAACCTTCCACTCCTGATCATTCCGCGTATAAATATCAACAAGACATGGCTTTAATGGCGTCAGCATATTCAGCCCCTAAATTGAATTTTATTTCACCTCCACACGGACCAATGGGGTCAGCTTCTTCTCCGGCTTTATTTGGTACAGGAAATCCCTATCCATGGCCGTCAACAACTTCTGGATTTTTCCCTCCAAGTATTCCAAATCACGTGATGTCACATGGACATTTGACGCCACATATGTCGTCATATTACTAAAATTCTGGCTCAAAGTGTTTATCTCTTTGTCTGAGAGTCTGACGTTAATGTTGAATCGTGGTCTTCTTTGGTACTGTGATGATGTGGTTTATACAACATATCAAGGACAAAGTGAAACTTGTACTCAAACTTGCCTGAGATCCATGTTACAAAACTTGAGAGATTCGTGTCCAAACTCAAGCTGAACTTATTTGCTATAAATGCAAATATCCGTTAAGAATTCTTCATTTGACTCATTGAGTGAACCTCCTTACGTGTGGAATAAAACTATTCTCCAACCAGAAGATGTTTGCTTGAAGATTATTCTGAAGTTTCACAGCTTTGGGTCTTGGAGTTTTCATACCGATAAATCTAAAAACAATTAGGTCTATAAATATGCATAGAATATAATTATGTATTTCATATACATGTATTTTGTTTTAACTCAATATATCTTCACATTATCTTCTTATGCATAAAACGACCAATTGCGGAATGGGAGGTCAATGGTTGGAGTCCCACCAGTGAAGTTCCAATGAGACCAGACCAGTGAGCCGAGTGTAGGGTGCTGAATGCATTCTAGTCTGTTTTGGGACACAACAGTGCAAGTTCAAGTTTCAAGTTTATTCAGAATAAATGTTTCATACGTGTACATAATAGTTCTTACGATAAATATGATCTTTGAACAAACAATGACGATTTCAAGAAATATGAATGACGCATGTAAATTGCTGGCCCTTTTACCATGATATGCACAGGCTCTATAGATACCATATACATATTTGTATTATATATACACTGGTTGATAAATTTATTAAATTGTTAGTACAATGATGGAAAATGTCGATTTATGCGATATCCTAAGAACGGTGTATGACTGTATAATTATTGTATTGTTTACAATCAAAGTTCAAAGTTATCTATCATGTTTGTATGAGTATGTGTACTTAAGTAACACAGATTTTTTTATTCTGAATATTTCAATAATTTATTGCCATGTATACAATCTTATCACAATTAACAACCAAAAGCCGTCATGTAAAAAACCTTATCAGCATATTATTCGGATTTTTTTGACAATTTACTTTTTCTGTTTTTTTTTTGTATTCTTTGCCATTGGGTTATAGTCAATAGTCAACATTGCAAATAGAAAAAGCCGTAATGACGATATGTGGTTTAATTAACACCCCTCTTCAATAAATTACTAATTGCTAATGTAACACCACAATAAGTACAAATGCACTAAAACCCCTAAAAACCGTACTCCCTAAAAAACGGACTTCTCTGATGATCGGTCGATTTGTTCGGACTTTATCAAAAAGTTCCGATTTTCAGAAAATCGGCATTTTCATCCTATTCGGAAGGGGTTCAGTTTTCAGGTTTTTTTATTGTCTGTCTTTACAAGACAAATGTTTTATTTATGATCATTGCATTCCAATATAGTTCTCTGGAAATGATTTCTATTTCCATAAATGACGTTGTCTGAATCGTTTTTATTTATTTCTTGTTATGTATATATATTTTACGTGTTTTGCCATGTATTTTCTACGTATAATACTATTTAATATGCACTTTGATTATATTCAGTATGGATTGTTGTCGTTTTTTGTTGAGAATGAATATCATTCGAAGATGATTGAAGAATAAATCGTTTTAATCATTTGCGAGTTGCTTAAGTTGTTTGTAAAAACGAACGAACGAACGGACGCACGGACGGACGGACTAACGAAATGATACTTAAGTGGCTTTTCAATGTTAAAATTTAGCCACATAAACCGTACCAATTTTAGCCATATGAACCCACTTTTGGACACTTAAGTGATTCCCATAACCCGCAAGTCACCAAAACCCAATTTGTTTGTATGGACAGACTGACGGACGGGCCGACGGACGCACGAGTTATCTTGCTATCTTCAAGACATGTTCGTAAAGTAACGATTGACTACAAACTGCAGACTTGAACAATAGCACTTTTTATTGTACAACTTGACTTGATGTAGACAGAAACATAATTCTATGAATAAATCAATGGAATATTGTTCAGTATTTAATTACAAATCCATTGCTGACTAGCATAATCAATGCGAGATAATAACGTAATTTATGCAATTTGGTATGTATTTCCAATAAACGTCCACCGGGGCATTACATAATACAAAATGTACAGTCTTTATTTTCAATACTTAAAGTTTAATGATTTATCATGCTCTATACTCTGTGCTCTCACATTTTTTCCTTCAATGGGCGGGCTTCAATGAGGAATAGGGCGTTTATTGAGGCATATTTGGTTTTAATTTGATACAATCATGATTTTTGATTTTTTTCTGCTACAGTTTTATTAATACATTTTTTTTGTAATTAAAATTCCTTAAAATTTTCTCATATATCTCGAAGTTCCCTGAATCGCACTCATTTTTGATAAATTCAAAATATATATTTTAATTTGATTAAAAAAAGTTACCTAAAATAAATATTGCGCTCGAGTTTTGTAAGTAAAATCGCCATTTTGGATAGCGGATCACATGACTAAATCACATGAGGAGAGCTTGAGTTGAGAAGATAATACTACTAGTAGTCAGATAACATGACAAGCGATGTAACCGATACTGGATGAAATAAGGTATTGTATCGATTACTGAACTTGATACATGCTGTATCGTTGTATGATATTATGAGTTTTACGAGTTCGATTGAACACCATTGTATATACAGTAAAACCCCTGATAACAGGACCACACCAGGACCCCTTCCGGACTGGACAAAAAGTCCGGCTTTCTGAGAATTCCGGTTTTTCCAAGAGTCCGGTTTTCAGAGAATTCCGGTTTTCAGGGAGTCTATTTTTCAGGCGTTTTACTGTACAACAATTAAGTGTATATATAGTCGTTCCGTGATTACACTGATGACAACAGTGTTCCTGTTGCTGATATTGGTGTTGCTGCTGCCTCTAGTGATGATGATAATTTTGATTTTATTTATATTTCTTAAAATAGTTTATCCGCACTTTGTAACACTCGTATAATTTATTCATATTTAAACAAATCACTTACATGTACATAAAATTAATGCATATTGTAAAGAATAATGTTGCCAATCCCGTATGCGACGACAACGATGTTGACGATTTTGATTCGTAGAAATGTTCAGTAACAATACCATTCGTCAGCGCAGACACACTCCAATGAAATCAGACATGTTTTTGAAACATTCTCGTACTTAAAATTAATCGAAAAACAACACAGCAGACATCAGTAACATTAACTGGTTGTATTCGGAACTTTAAATGAATCATGCAGCTTTAATTAACTCTAGTTTCTCGCGCGGCCATTTACAGTTCCAATTATAAACCGAAGAATATGCAAATAATTGGGAGGCATCCGACAATAGGCATGACACTTATTGACTTTTAACGACGTACAGCAGAAACATACCATAAACGAATTGATCAATTTTCCCGTTTGATATTAAGTTAGCATTCAAAGGAAGCGAAATGGATTATTCATGTCGTCTGCGACAGTTATGGAAGAACGCTCTATATAACCGGAAGTTGGGTATAGAACGAGTCAGGCAAATGTATTCCGACATCTCTTTTCAACATAAAATGCAAAAGCCTTTCGATTTCCAAGCACGCGAGATTATTTGATGAGGTTTGATACGCTTAACGAACTTTTCTGTTAGGTTTGTTCTAACTTCCGGTACGCCATCAGTCGCTATGGAGACGCGTGATCTTTTAGACTTAATGAAAGTTTTTCTATTGACAAGAATGAGAGTAAATACGTTAGTTACATATTGAACCAGATTTCCATATTTTTCCTATAGATATTTTAATACCGTATATGTTCTAGAAACTACTGAAAGGCCGTTTTCATAAGAATAGTTGATAGTTAAAGCTGGATATAGGTAATCAGCAATAGCAAAGACTATACAGTAAATGAATCTGATAACTTATATGAATAACTAATATCGATTGTTCATTTTAAAATGCATGGCTTACGTACATACATAATATAATTTTGGAATATAAACAACGTATGGATTTAGATACATGTATTTACAAATACTGGATGTATATTTTTGTTGGTAAGTTTTCAACAAGGACCATGATAAATATGGAGGTCAGTAAAATTATCCACAGATTCAGGTAACTAGAGAATACCTCTAGAAAATCCCTAGGCAAAATGAGGAGGGGTTAAAAGACTAGTTGACAATAATCATAAAATGTATTCATCTCCGTTGGTTTAGAGTTTGGATGTCAAGCTTACATCCCAACATATACTAGTAGTTTTCGTAATCCCTCACGATATGGTTAATACCTAGACAGATACTATTTGAAGAGCTGGAAAGAAGGCATTTTGTATAATATTATGCTATTGAAGAAAGATTTTTGCACCCGGTAAAAATGTAAAATTTTCTCATATCTATAAATATCGGTTAAAAGTTTTGTTTTTATTTTATGATTCATGATATACATGTATTTATATACATGTTACCACATACATATCTCATAGGGGTGTAAAACTCTCAAATCGCAATTTTGAAGCATGATACATGCACTGCAGTTTTCAAGTTTCCATGAATACAATATATCACCACAAAATAGAAACTGGTTCCCGTTGACTTGTGTGTACAAAGCCTTTGGTGCACTGCATCATTGAACGGGAACCAGTTTACACAAAATAATCATGATAGTTACCTCCCTTGGCAACAAACCACTTTCTACAGGAAACACATTATCACGATGCGCACTTTCATTCCTCGAATCTAACTGCAAAGTTATTAAGCGTCGTTCAAAGTATGTTCTTCATAAATTCTTTAATAAGTAGAACTTGACGATTAGATAGATTGATAACTATCATTTAACATGCTGACATCATTTAAAAAAAACATTTTCGAATCGAGATATTTTCTGACGTCATACACTGTAGGTCACATGCTTTTCTAAAAATAGATATATCGGATGTATCTGACGATGTACTGAGTACATGTCTGAAACAACGTTCCGTTCCGTTCTGTTCTGTTCTGTTCTGTTCAATGTTTTGGTTTTGAATTTTAGGCGAGTTACAATTGAAATCTTTGTGAAAACGAACACCGAGCTCATGGGCTCATATTCTGGGCTCTAACTATATTTTCTGTGACGTTTTTTTTATCGAAGACAACATGTTCATATAGATCGATAGCCACCACTGATCATTCAGGAGCAAAAGTTGACAGTGACTTGCGGAGAACAAGGTTAGTACTGAAACTAAATTCAGGAAAATCTGTGATTACGTCTGTGGTTACCCGACCCTGTTGAAACATGGTCATCATCAAAATACATGTAGTATTGAAAACAGACGAAAAACTCGAAACATAAAAGTCATCAATTCCGTCCAGTCCATGTTTTACTAAAACGTCTAAACGACTTAAGTAGTATAAAATATTATGTAGGTCCTTACGACTATAACAAAATGTGTTTTTAAAACACAATGACCCATCTGGGTGACCTTGACCTTTGACCTACTGACCTAAAAATGTACTTGCATGTAGAGGACATCATGAGGAAACAACATATGAAGTTTGACGACTGCAGGTGGAAGCGTTTTGATTTAATAGACAAGGTTAAATATTGGTACAGACAGAAAGACAAACAGACAAGCCAAAAACAATATACGTGTTAAAGGGGCATACCCTATAACTGACAAACATTCTGTGAAAGTGTAAAAATGTGTTAGATGTATATGTAAAACAATATATAATGGATAATTGCAAGAAGAACTTGGGTCATAAAATGACTAGTTTAGGTACTAGCCGCAAAAATCATAGCTATGAATAATAAATCACTTCCACCCAAAAATTGTACAACACATTCCAAAGAGTTTCCGATCTTTTATGGAAACTATTATTTTTGGGATTTAATTTTTAATTGGATGAATTTTTGGCTGAAACTTTCTTCGTCGGCTTTTTTCTTTACAAGCTTCTAATTTATCATCATTTTGCCTTGATTCTAGATGCACCAAATTGTAGGGTATGCCCCTTTAAGCATAGATGTCAGCTTGATTTGTTTTGTATACTTAAATCCAAGAATAAAATCAATAATCCGCTATTCCAAGTTGTGTGCATGCGCTTTTTAGATGAAGTACGGTATTGAACACGGAGGAAATTTTGATTTTCCTGCTCGATTCCTGTGTGGTTCCTGTACAACTACCGGCGCCGGGAACTGAACCGTCAGGGGTACTTCCTGATAGCATAATAGAAATCTGTAAAGAAGTTGAGATTTCTATGAATTTTACACCAAGAACATTGTCGTAAATAAACATTGTAAAATTATCGTACATTTTTATTGTGTTTGTTTGTCTGTATTTATATACATATACTAGAAAGTTTATATGTCTGTCTTGATATTTTCTCCCTGGATTTTAGTGTCAATATTTTATTTAAAATACATTTGTATATAAAAACAACAACAAGAACAAAAGCTTCGATATAAAGACCATCTCAGTGATAGAAGAGAAAAAATCTATCCTAATATTAAGGTGACTTAGTGATGTAATATTGTGGTCAATTTATGTTGAGGTCATTTAATATTGAAATGATTTAAAACTTACATTATTTCTGCCATATTCAGGTGATTTTACATTGAGGTTAAATGTGGAGAAGTCACCATATGATCTTAATGGTGAATTAATCTAATGTTAAGGGCCTTCAGTTCGACTGAAGTAAAAGTACCCCATGAAAAAATATAACTAAGATTAATTCTATCGCTTCTAGTTATTCTTAATCTCTTATTGGAAAGTACGACATTTCTTAGATGTAGTCACCGGTAGAAAAATTGTTTAGTTTCAGTGACGTCAAAATAACCACAGTCATACATTTTGTTGACGACACAAAAAATCGTTTTGATGCACTACTTTTACGACGTAAAATCATATCCCTACGACCCTTTAAAAAAAACAAAACAAAAAAAAAAAAAACAAACGTAGTCATTTTTACCATTCTTTAAAATAATTTTTTAAGCATAATATTATGTAGAGTTCTTCCGTATTACCTAGTACGGGGAAAATCAATGAACAAAAATGAAATGAACAAAATAATAAATAAAGCAAAAAAGTAATAAAAATCTTAGAGTGTAGAGTACAATCATCGTCTTAAAAGGTTGTATAAAATTTGAAGTTCACAGTTCGCAAAATCGCAGACTTTAGACTGGACAGTAGACCGCGATTCCGCGAACTGCGTTCTAAAATGCACTTCGCAATTCAAATTAACAATTGATTGGTGGATGTAGAAAAATCTAGTACTTTGGTTTCGCATCAAAATTCATGCATGCCGAGCGAGTAACGGTTATGGAAAACTGATCTACATTTTAGTTTTCGCGAACTGCCTTCCCATTTGATCCAACCTGAAAAAAATGCTTTACAGAAAATAACCAGACTATGTTAGAAGATTACATTCAGATTTTAACAAAACACGTTGACTGAAAATGAACTTGGAATTTGAGTTTTGAGACTTGGTCCGAGGTTATAAAACTTGACATCGGTCTCCGAGTTCAAATATTTTATCTTTTGTCTGTAACGTTAACTTTCTAAGTCTATTATGATCACACATAGTATTATGATATATTTGTCTGCAGCATAAATTGATCTGAATATGAATTTAAACAATAATTGGCTGAATCTTTTCAATCATAATGCTTTGAGAATGGAACGGAGATTTGAGATCGGAGATTGGTCTCAAGTTTTATGACCTCGGGGCCTGATCACCTTTGCGTCCGCATCAAGACATCTTTGTCTCGAAAACAGATTTTTAAAAAATAAAAATAAAATCAATTTGAAATGGGTGATAATGTAATAGGAATTATATATCTAAGAATTACATGATTTCTATGGTAATCTGGTAAACTTAGTAATTAAATAATTTGTTTTCCAAGAAGCTTGTTTCTGTCAGACAAAATACTTAGTGGATTTATCCTCAGAATTAACGAGCGACATAAACCGGCGAGAACACTCGAGACGATTTTTTTTGTTTTCTCGAAAACAAATGATCCCCGCCTCTTATAGAATTAGGACACTCATCACTTTCATTACGATGTAATTCAAGATGGCTGCGGACACTAAATTAAGTGTTTTATGTCGTAAAATTCTCCAGACAATGAAGTTAATCCTGATTCTAGTGAAGCATTATCATTACTACAGGAAGTGTTCTCTACATATTGTCACGCGACGTGCGTTTTTTCGTCTCTGTCGATGTCTTCATCGTATTTGTTCCAATTTATGTTTGTCAAATATGCAAACAAATTGTAAACACGACGAACATATTATTATATATTGTAGTGGTTCTCCCGAAATCGTTTAGTCGAATACACCAAATACACCAAAAACGATTTTTTTTTGTCGAATTCAGATTTCTCAAATACTCAGATTTGTTTTTAGGGTTCTCTCGGAAATATCTGAAAATAAAAACACAAACAATCAAAGGAGTCAGCCCCTTTCCTTTGCAGTCATTTTAACTTTTTTTATATGTACAAGCAAAAATTAATAAAATTTAATATTAAATACCAAAAAATAAAATGATGACGATGATAGTGGTGACAATGATGATGATGGTGATGACAGCACCAATAAAATGGTCGTTTTTAAGGGACACACTACCAAAAATGTCTCTTAATGCGTTTAGTATCAGGTATAAGAGTTTAGTATTGGAACTGCATCCAGAAAAAGTAAACGGCCTACCGGTAGCTGGGACCAATATGCACATTGGTCCCAGCCGGTACCTACGTCTTACATACACGATGTTTTTATTTGCCTAAATTAACGTTAAATGACAAGTTATCTCAAAGATTCAAAGAAGATAATATTTTTAGATTTGATACTTCAGAGACTGACATCGTATCTCTATTTATAACACTTGTCATGTTCGTATGAGTATTATGAGAATGAAACTATTAAAAAGATAGCACTTCCTCGAGTTGATATCTATGATGTCATCAGCAAGTGTAGTAGTTTTGTAACTGAAATTTCATCATTAAACGCGCTTACATGCCCGGGATCACGTGCTAAGGCGCTTTATCTTTCCTCTGGTCGGAACATCTCGGGCTTTTCCCCTGTGATACAGAAACCAAAAGTTTACTCATGTCATATAATCAGGTTGTTCCATTAGCTGAAATGTCGCGATGTTGTCGATGATAATCTTTTTATTTTATTACGAATTTTAGATGGTAATTCTCATAAAACACTATTAAAACGGCACCTAAAATTTTGTGGACCTATTACACGTGCGTACATTAACTTCACTAAACATTTACACATCGGGAAAGGCATTACGGTAGTTATTATTGTACTCGCTTAGATTTTATGGTCTAATCCACGTGTATTTCATATCATCGCTCGCAAAGGAATAAACTGGAACAGTTTTTCATTATAAGATTTGTATCATGGCCGCCATCTTTAATTTCAGGAGAACACGTGACCACACGTAATTGGACGTACATAACATGTAATCATCTAACACAGATCGAAATGTAAGCAATGTTTGTACACGTGTTATTTTCCATTAAAAGCAAACAATGAAAATATAATGACCACATTGTATGAAATTGAGTCTTTTGAACGTGGTCATATCATAAAAAGATCAGCTTTAAGTATAGCTTTTGACAAATGTCTTCATTTTTATGTATTTCTTTTTGTTCACGTTTGTTAACTACAGATAAAGGGGGTTTGAGAATTTCTGGTGCTAAAGTTGTTACATAGTTTTGTGAGTAGATTATACGCATTAATTGTCATACAAACGCTTGGATTAAACTTTTTAATTAAAAATTCGTGTTATTTACCAAGCGTCTATCTACATAGATTCGGCGTCATAAAAACGCTTGTAAAGCGTCTAGTTACATCGAATATTGGAATGGCGTGGCGTCATACCTTAATACGACACTAATATGTCGCGTGGACTTATTTACAGAATCTTAGTGGTGTTTAACCTGAACAGAAACGATTTTGTGCCATTGTTATAACATAAATAGACCAACATTCGCCGTGAGAAAAGTCAACACATTTGTTTACTTAGTTATTGAACAAATGAAAATTGGCTTTTATTTTGCTATTGTTACTTCATTGCTTGGCATTATTGGCCAATCAGAAAGCGCTTAAATCGATCAAAGCTTAAACAATTATGTTGTGATTTTTAGACTCTTTTGTGGAACTGAATATTTCTAAAACAATAGATAAGAGTTGTCAAATGTATTTACTTTCGGCTGAACGATTCAAACGTGTGTCTCAGCCACAGGTATCGAAGTTCTCTGTTTGAATTAATGTTCGAAACAAATTTACAGCAATTTTTATTATGTTGTCGAATCCAATAGTACTGTTTATTGACATTTATAGTACATTGACACAGAACTCTAAAAAAACCAGCTCCTTCACATGTAAAATGTGTCTGGCTGCGGCTCGGATTTGAAATCACAGCGGTGAGCGCCTAGTGAGCACTAGTCAGAGGTCATTACCAGTCCACCATGGAGTCCTCCCTTAAAATTGTTTGTTAATATTCAATTCAATTATTTCTTTCGGTTTCGGCATTAATGATCACTGGCCCGCATGCGGATAATATATATCATATACTATACAACAATGTTAACATACATGAACAATACTTAAATTGAATACATGTCACCTGTACATGTATAGTCTGCGTCGTTAAATCTACTTATTATTAATTTTAAAGGGTATATATTTTTATGTATCATCTTTAACTAAGTAAAAGCCTGCCCGGTTAGCTCAGTATTGTTACAGCGTTGATTTACTGGTCAAGATGTTGTGAGTTCGGACCCCGGGCGAGGCTCACCCTGTCCGTGACAGATTTGACTGAAGATTAAATGGTCCCCCACCTCTGAATTATGTGTAGTAGCTTTGTAGTAGCTTGCGGACCGAATATGGTAGGTACTGGTTAAGGTTAATGAAATCCAGGGAAGCTGGTTTGGATTACAGCCCGCCTTGATATAAGGTTGCAAATGGCGTTAAATCCGATGAAATAAATAAATTAATTAAATAAGTAAATTTCAAATAATGTATTTCTTAGTCATCATAACGATTATGTATGATTGTTGTTACACATTTAAGAATAGTTTGATAATCCTAAAATATATTTGATTTTTACTTTTGCGAGCGCATACTTTTATTTGATATATTATCAAAGATTTTTTTCTAAATAAAATCTCTTGATGACATTAAATAAAAATCAAGATCATTTTGAGTCTCATTTGCCTCTTTTTTATTACTAAACTCCGGTCCATACATTATCGACTAATAAAACATGGGAACATAATTATAAACTACTTCTTGAATAAAATTACTATTGTGTAATACATGTACATATATTTTGCTCTAGCACTGGAAGAAGAAGAACACTATTTAGATAGTTTAAACCTCCTAAAGGATTTATCAGTTTACCAAAAATATCGTATTGTACATGCTTTATAAGTACAATTACTGTAGTACATTAAACAAATTTTCCCCCTAAGTCCCAGTTTTGAATAATCGTTTGCTTGGGTCTATGAGTTATTCTGCGCTGACAGGACGGAAGTGCGTCTTATAATATGATACTCGGAGTGTGTTGCCATATTCATGAAGGCAGAACCATTATTTTGCTTTAGTTAATAAATGTGGGACATTCGCGTGCTACAGTGAAATCATCATTCTAATATTTTCCTGTAAATGATGCTTCGCTTTCAATGGAGAGGAAATTTTACATCAAAACACTAAAGTCAGAAAAACATTACTGAAATCTTAGCCAAATGGGGGGATGTCATTACCACATTACAGTATCACGATATCCACGGACCAATCATTCCTCTATTCCCGTCCAACTACGTCTAGAAAACGAATCACGTGACACTCATTTCCGGTAGTTGGTTTCACATGTCGGCCATTTTCCTCTAGCACAGTCGTAAATCGTTGTACACTCCATTAAGTTGTCGTTGTTGGGCAAATGTTTAGACACGTAACTTTGCATCGAGAAGTCTATAGCTACCTTGTACCTAGAATCCGTTGATGATCAACATGTTGCGTACAATACACATCACCGTTCATAATGCTGTCTTTGAATTTTCAGGCACTTCATGTCTCTTTGATGCCCCAGCCCCGCAAAAAAAAAAACATTTTAGTATTGGTTACAATAATTTTATTCTTGCCTTGATACAAAAGCTGCAAACTCCGAAAGAAAAATGAATAACCCCGCCCGATCGTAAAACCACAAATCATGGAACTGTTTCCAAGTACATTATTCAAATAGGGAATGGGGAAATAAGATCCGGACCAATTACTGCAATAAAACGTGACTTTGGTCATCATATGGCACTAACAGTGTGGGATGTTCCCTTCCGGTACGATTTTCTTTCTGTTGTGCTGATTTTCTTAAGTAATACGATACGGCCTTGATTTCTCCAAACAAATAATGCAAAGGCATATCCGAAAAATTTAAGACCTCGGGCGCGTGCTTAGCACGAGCTAATAACATATATCACTACTCCATGACAACAAAATAGGTTTGTGACAGAGAACTGAAGGCACTACCAATAAAATCAAACGTGCAGTTTGGTGCGAACGCCATTACATAAAATATTTTATTGTAAAAATAACCAAAACTCGACGTATCTTTCCTGACTGTGCATTTGTTTTCAGCGGGTGTTTGTATTCTTCCGCGAGATAAAACGCGGACTCATGCATTGATAATTCCTAAAATATACTGCCATGACATGCGTCCAGACTCACACAGACCAAAGCAAGCGTCGGTGCTGGTTTAGACGCGAATTTTTTTCTCTAGCACATTTCTCGTTTTGTTTATTTGCATTGAACCTAAAGAGGTTGCAACATAAATTAACGAGCTCGAACGGATCATTTGTTTAAATGTGAGTCTCTTCATTAACTAACGATGGTCAATTTGTAATCAGACAATTTTCTTATGAATACTAAATACCGATTTTAAATCAATGTTTCTTTTGATTTTTGGTCCATTCTGCGTGTGGTCCAGTTTGATAAAGGCTTGCAAAACCAGGTACCAGGAATGTAATTGGTAGAGAAGTGAAGTTTACCATACAAGCACAGTCAAGCATGTGAAAGCGACCATCTCCGAATAAAGACAACCCTGTGAATGAAGGCCATTCGTTTAAAAACCCGTTATTAACTATTTAGAACAAATGATCTCCGAATAAAGGTTACCTATCAATAAAGGCCATGTTTTATGTTTCCCGAAGGTGACATTTGATCACAGGTTTTACTGTACAGAGCAAC